>OX366534.1:20000-42500 GCA_947256265.1 Acronicta leporina | reverse complement strand
TCAGTGGCACTAGTTGGGGACTGAGAGGTAGGGTCACTCTTTTTTGCCGGGGTTCTGATGCCAATGCCGAACATGTTAACTGTGGTATGCTAAGTCAGTGTAAAAAAAATAAAATGTATAGAAGAATGTATAGAAGTTCAGAAATAGAGAAGTGTAAAGAGACACTAACAGGTGTAAATAGTACAGCTATTTGTCAGGTGTCCGAATAAAATTAGTCTGTGACTGCAGACAAAAGTAAGCAGTCGTCTAAGTAACAGAATAGTCAGTTATATTTGAGGTCAATAGGACCTATCGTAAAGTGTGATTTAATGATCCCACCTCCTAAAACAAGCGTTCACTCTGTGCAACTACTTGAAATTTGCGAAGCGGGCTATTTGAACTTTCAAAAAACGGTAATAAAATTTTGTACCTACTTCGCGTCCACCTAGCCAAGCCCCTAGAGGGTGGGTGGGCGGGCAATTTTTTAAGATTTTCCTGCGAGTTACCCCCACTTGTGGGGTACCAGCGGGTGCGGGACGCCGAGCGCTACAAGACTAAACAGGAATATGGGGTGGGTGGGGTGGAAAATTTGGAAGAAAATTGGGAAAAACTGTATTTTTGGTAAATTTGCAACAAAATACTAATTCAAAATACTGATGCCTGCGATTTACCCCCACTTGAGGGGTACCAGCGGGTGCGGGACGCCGAGCGCTACAAGACTAAACAGGAATATGGGGTGGGTGGGGTGGAAAATTTGGAAGAAAATTGGGAAAAACTGTATTTTTGGTAAATTTGCAACAAAATACTAATTCAAAATACTGATGCCTGCGATTTACCCCCACTTGAGGGGTACCAGCGGGTGCGGGGCGCCGAGCGCTACAAGACCAAACAGGAATATGGGGTGGGTGGGGTAGAAAATTTGGAAGAAATTTGGAAAAAACTGTATTTTTGGTAAATTTTTCAACAAAATACTAATCTGACTTTTTGTTCACAGGTCGCGGTCACCGGGACGCACGCCGGGAGAGGTTCCAGACAAGGTATAATCGAATAGAATAAAAATTGAATGTAAATTTGGAAAACTGAAAAGATTTTAAATTTTTTCTAAGTCGAAAATTAAAAAAATTACGAAAATCAAAAATTTTGGTGTCCAGGAAACGTGGGTGGGTGCCTGGATGACAGGTGTAATTAAATAATGCAGTAATAACGCTGAAAACCGTGTCAAAATACAGTATTAAGTTTAAAAATAAACCTCGGGTTAGGTTAGGTTAGGTTAGGTTAGGTTAGGTTAGGTTAGGTTAGGTTAGGTTAGGTTAGGTTAGGTTAGGTTAGGTTAGGTTAGGTTAGGTTAGGTTAGGTTAGGTTAGGTTAGGTTAGGTTAGGTTAGGTTAGGTTAGGTTAGGTTAGGTTAGGTTAGGTTAGGTTAGGTTAGGTTAGGTTTTTTTTTTTTTAGATATATATTTGGAAGAAAAAGGGTAACGCGTAGGATACGTCTGCGCCTTTTTCGGTTGAAAGTGGATTTTGAGATAGGATAGAAGTGGGATGAGATTTTATAAGGAGATGTTTTTTTTTAAAAGGGAGAATACAATAAACATAATAATATATATACACAGTAATTTCACATTTTCCTGTGATGCACAAAATAGCAGGAGTGCACTTGCTAAGTTGTGCCCCAAAGGTAAATATTCGAATTGATACATTTGATTTAGCATTGTAATTTAGTAGTACAAATTAGCATTTTTTTTTTTTTTTTTTTTTTTTTTTTTTTTTTTTTTTTTTTTTTTTTTTAGTTTTGTTTTTTTTTTTTTGTGTTTTTTTTTTTTTTTTTTTTTTTTAGTTTTGTTAATAATAAGTTTGTAAAATATAAACATTAAAAGCTTAAATCTAATTAATTTAAGACTATAACAGAGTAACTTTAATTTAGAGCAAATACGAGAAAACAGCGAAAAACTTTTTAACTATTAAAATGTTTTAATTCTTTGACAATGTAGAAGATATGGTTGTGGAAATTGTCAATGGTGCTCGATCGTTTTAACACTATTTTAAGGTCGTAGGGATCACTGACATTTTGCGGAGCCACCGAGAGGTAGTCCGCTCTAGTTGATGCGAATCGGGGGCAGTCGCGCACAAGATGGCGCATCGACTGCGGTGTGACGCCGTCGCAGGGGCATTTATCGTCCTGGGTGATTTTAAATCTACAGAGGTACTCCTTATGAAATCCGTGGTTGGAAAGGAATTGGGTAATTGCGAAATTAGGCCTGACTGCGTTAAGGTAGGATTGTAGGTCGCTATAGGTAGGAAGGAGAGTTTTTATGTAGGTTGAATTGTTATACAATTCGGCAGATGACAGGGAGGATAGGTTATGGTTACGGAGTTTAATGTGACTGGTAGGGATGGATACGTAGTCTGGGGTGCGATGGAGTAAGGCAGCCGATTTGGCTGCCAAGTCCGCCATCTCATTGCCGGCGATGCCGACATGAGCTTTAATCCAGGCGAACTCGACAGCCAAGCCAGCCGCACGGGCATCGTGGATAAGGTGGTGGATAACGGTAGCAAAATGGTTGGAGCTGTTGGGATTGGAAAGTTCAGTCAGGCCTGATTTGGAATCGGAGAAGATGATGGATTGGGGAATTTTGTTGCTCAGGATCCAGCGGCAGGAGTCTTCGATGGCAAACAGCTCCGCCTGGAATACTGAACAACAATCGTGGAGCTTTAGTTTTTTGGTTATGGGAGAACGGTTGGGATGGATGATGACAACAGCAGCACCGACCTTGCCGTCATGCTTACTGCCATCAGTATATATTTGGACGGCCGTATCGGAGGTGATGGCGCCGATGTCCTCCTGAGAAAGGACGCTGGAGAATTCGGTTAGGTTAGGTTAGGTTAGGTTAGGTTAGGTTAGGTTAGGTTAGGTTAGGTTAGGTTAGGTTAGGTTAGGTTAGGTTAGGTTAGGTTAGGTTAGGTTAGGTTAGGTTTTTTTTTTTTTAAGTATGTTATATGGAAAGAAGGAAAGGGTAACGCTAAGTATACGTCTGCGCCTTTCCTATGTGAGAGAAGATAAGAGAAAAGGGTTTGAGAGAGATTGGGTGAGAATGATGTGAGTGGGTAGGAATAGATGGATATATATAAATGTATATAATAAATAAAACACTATGACCCCCTTTATTGCACAAAGCAGCAAGTGGTTAGCCGGCTAAATTGTGCCGTAGAGAGGGGCACTTGTAGAGAAGTAGGGGAGTAAATAAATGAAGACAGGTGGAGAAAATAATATTTTGGTTTTTTAAGTTTTTAAATATTTTGGGTTTTTTGTAGTTTTTACATAACATAAAAAAAAAGCTTATTCTAAGATAATACAAATCTTATATCTATTAAACTTAGATCTAGATAACTGTAAAGGACCATTAAGCTATGTACAGAGGGTTGCCCCTAAGTGTAATTGTATAAGAGAGATTATGTAAAGATAAAAATGAAAGAAGTATAGAATGTGATGTTGTGAATTGTAAAATATTTACAGTGGTCCTTTACATGGAACTTAAGTCTAGACACAGTTATGTACAGAAAGAACATTGAAAATAATGTGTAGTAGTGAAGTGAATGTGTGAGAGGCAAAGTGAGTCCGCAAAAGCGGCGCCTGAGACAGGCATGCAGTAAGGCATGGAAAACAAACCAAACAGAATTACACTTATTATAAAAAATGAAGAGGGGAGGTGAGGAGACATCAGCGGGAGACCCCAATATGCCGCCCCACACAAACGCCAGGCATAAGTGAAGATACAATCGGATTTAGTATAGTGTGAGTGAATAGTATGATGTGTGTGGCATAAGCCACGCCCAGGATTTATTATGTTTTTTTGTGAGGTTGATGAAGTTAAAGAGTTAGTATATATGTTGTGTGTGTGAGTGTTTGTATGACTATGGTCCATAATCAATCCTTAATTTAAGTTTATTTAGGGCATGGACTAATCGAGGGCAAGTGGATGAGGTGGCGCTATGTTTTGTGTTGCAAGTCCGATTGTACTTTTTGACGAACTGCACACAGTTGTAGCAGTCCGTTGCCTTGTTGTCCCTTTTTACAGGGCAGTCCTTATAGACGTGTGTGAGGGACGAGCAATGCGAGCAGATGGTCTTGTCGGCCGTACAGTTCTTACGGGTATGTCCGAACTGCAGGCAAGAGTAACATTGGAGGAGCGGGGAATACTCCTCAACATGAAGCCGCTGGTGGTCCAAATTAACCCTCCCAAAGCTGAGTAACTTTCTCCATAAGGGAGGGGACACCAAGAAGACAGCATTGTATAGTTCTTCGTTTCGGTTGCCCCTTTTAAACCGAAAGACGATATCAGAGAGTTTATGAGAAAGCAGAAGACCATTTTGTTCTATAATTATGGTTGAGAGTTCCTCAGTAGGAATCTCGTTAGGAATTCCCTTAACCACCAACATGGGTTTGAGTTTTTTAGATTTCTCGGCAGACAGATTGGCTGCCTCGAAATTAACTTTGTGAAGGGCAATGTCGCGAGCGCCCTCAGAGTCAAACTCGACTCTAATCTTGTTATTAGAGACGAATTTAACGTCAGACGGACAAAAGTTTGTGTCTCGGAAGGTAACTTCCGAGCGGAAAAGTTTGAGGGTCTCTTTAGGGGCGACCACCTCCTTCTTAGAGGTAACGATGATCGCCGGCCTAGAAGTGGGTAAAACTGGGGGGGTGGCAAGGCGTGGGGTCTGGCACATGGCTTCCACGGCAGCAGCGTACGACGACGGCCGAGTGGGTTGAGTGGTTTGAGAGGGGGCAGGGGCAGAGGGGGCAAGGGTCTTAGCTAAGTTGGCAATCTCAGCCTTCATCGCCTTAGTGACCTCAGAGATAATACTCTGTTTTAGGCTGTCCTGACTGGTAGAGTCAGGAATGGATGGTGGTGGTGCAGCAACGATGGGGGTGGGAACAGGAAAGCGAGTATAAGCCAATATCTGCTCAAAGATGGAGAGAATAGAGTTCTTATTCTCTTTTTTAAGGCTTTTGCCCTCTGTTAGTAGTGTCTTGCATTCGGCGATTTTTTCCTTTAAAAAGGCGCGCAAGCACTCATCAAGCGGATTGATGTTTGTGGTGGTGGAATCGGTGTTGGGGGTGGGCGGGCGATGAGCCTCTCTGGCAGATGGCTCGTAAAACATCTCGCCGAGTCCCTCCTCGTCTGACAAAATCAGAGAGTCGAAGCTCCCGGCGAGCTGCCTGCTTGCTGCTTTGTAGGCTGAGAATACCTCAGCAGAGGATTTAGAGCCCCCAGGGGGGGGCTTGTGTGAGGCCATTTTAGGCCTAGATCCCAAAGTGGGGGCCAGAAAAAGGGGTTGGGGCTGTCCTCCTGTCTTAAAAGAGGGGGGGGAATATGAATTTAAACAATGCTATAATAGTTCCCAAGATGTATGCTAGAAAAGATACAAAAATTGAGAAAAAACAAAAAATGAGAAGGGGACGGGGGGGGTAATATATGTGAATGAAGTGTGTACAGTGTACTTAAACTATTACAGAATTAAAAACTAACAAATATTAGAAAAAAACGCGAAAAGTGCCTGATGCTTAACGGAATCCGAGGAGTTCGGAGACGGGACAAAGTGGCCCTATAGGGGGAGGATGTCTACTAGCCAAATGTGGTAGGGCCCCTACCAGGGCTGGTAAGGTCAGGGAGATATCAAAATAAAAAGTGAAAAATTTGAGGGTAGGGGGACCGGACCAGGTCCAATCGATGTGTTACCCCTACGTTTCTATACTAAACTGAACTCAGAATTACGATAGATTGCTTGGTTCCAGAGATATGAGAGGAACCAAGTTGGAGTAAGGGTGACCTGATAAAATAATTAATTAAACTATTGAAAAGTGAAAACCAGAGGATGTAAATTGACCAAAACAAAGTTATCCCGGCTTGGGTTTAAAGAAATACAATACCCAGCCACAAAAGGTATGGTTAAACTAATAAAAACTAAAAAGGGGGCAAATCAAAATTGGGGGGGGGGGGATGTGGAGGTGGACTATGCCCGAGCTGGGTTAGGAATACTATACGATAGTATAGTATTCCTTAGCCGGTGTTAAAAACGCTCTATCTGTAGCCGTTCCCGAGATACGGGGGTTTTTAGGGGCGCGCGAGTCGGCGACGCGTTAGCGACGTGTTTCTCGCTCTAATTAACGGGACAAAATTATTGAAAATTACTCCTCAGAAAAAGCTATGTATCTTCGGAACCCTGATGGGTAGGTTTGTGCGGGTGGTACCTACAGATAGCTGAGGGTGTCCCGCACAAATCCAGATACTTTAACCCAACGCGACCCACTGGGGTAAGCAGGAATAAGCGCGCAAAGTTACCGAAGTTTTTTGACAAAAAATTTGGAAAAAATTTGAATTAAAATGAATAACTATTGAAATAATGGACTTAAAAATACGGTGAAAATTGATTATTGAAGGGGAGAATGTCCCCTACCTGAAAATGTAACCAGAAATTACCTCACTCACACCCAGGAGTAGAGACTAGGGAAAGTCTAAGAATTCAGGCAAAAAACTAGTGTCTTAGACTTTAGTGAATAACTCCGTATCCCTTAAGAGTAGGTGGTGAAGGTGGGTACCTCCGGATAGCCAAAGGAGCCACCCACGCCACTAAATATGGGGAACTAACCCGACGTGCCTGTGGGCCGAAGTTTTTGGTCGGGAAGTTGACGGAGTTTAAAAAATGTGAAAAATTTTAAATGAAAAGTGTTAGAGGGAAAAATGCTGTAGCTACGTTAATTTTCGTGCTAGAAACAAAATAAAAACGAGTATATAAAGGGGACAGTCTGTACTATAAGATGAAATAATAAAATCCTGCGCGTCTATGACCTAGAAAGTAGAAATGAGGGGCAAAGTAGGAAGTCTGAAAATTCGGGCAAAAAATTAGTGTTCCAGACTTTAGCCAGTTACTCCGTATCCCTGATGAGAAGGTGGTGAAGGTGGGTACCTCCGGATAGCCGAAGAAGTCACCTACACCCCTAAATATGGGGAACTAACCCGACGTGCCTGTGGGCCGAAGTTTTTGGTCGGGAAGTTGGCGAAGTAAAAGACTTGTGAAAAATTTTAAAGGAAAAGTGTGTGAGGGAAAAATGCTGTAACTACGTTAATATTCGTGCCAGAAACAAAATAAAAACTAGTATATAAAGGGGACAGTCTGTACTATAAGATGAAATAATAAAATACTGCGCGTCTCTGAACCTGAAAGTACAAATGAGGGGCAAAATGGGACAAGTAAAAATAATAGGCACAAATTCGCGTTCAAGGACACGGCGTCTAACTCCGTAACCCGGATGGGTAGGTATATGGGACAAAAAGTACCCTATACTAGAAGGTCTAATCTACAAATTAAGGTGTTCAAAATTTGGGGCACGTGCCTAGGAGCCGAAGTTTCGGTCCTCAAAAATGACGGAGTTTGGCGCCAATGTCAAAAATTACAGATTTACAAAAACTAAGATATCTTAGGAACTAAGTGACATAAAATTACAAACTAAAAAGCACTAGATAGTCCACTAAATTGTCTATTTTACCTTAGAGTCCAAAGGGGGTCTTACCCGATAGCTAAGACCCCAAAAGTGGCATGAAAGTTCAAAGTGTTAAAATGAAAATAGTTTATGGTGGTTTTGGGGTCCAAGACCCTCGAAAACCAAAGCTTGTGATAGAGATTATAGTAGAGGACTACATGGGGAGTAAGAATATGCAAACAGAATTTACCTAACTAACTCCAGAAGGGAGTTAGTACTTTAGGTCTTAACTTTAAAAGGGCTATAACTTTGTCATTTATGAGTGGATGGAAGGCAAACTTTGTGAGTACATAGAGGGGGTTAATACGCTTCTAATGGTGTATAAAAAGGCATAGGTTACCGCTTTAGTTTTCGAGCGCCGGACGAAAAACACTTTCCGGGCCCTCCCAAAAGTAGGTCTTGCGCGATCCTACTTCAGGGGGACACCTGAGGGTCACTGTCACAGCACTATCACGTCCGCGGCACTTTTACGCGTCTTTTAACACTAAAACCATGTTTGTAAGTCTTATATAGCCACTTTTACGAATTTTTTCGACACGAGCGCTTGCTACATCGACCGTTCTCGGCGCCAGAACATCGCGGACGGTTAGGTTAGGTTAGGTTAGGTTAGGTTAGGTTAGGTTAGGTTAGGTTAGGTTAGGTTAGGTTAGGTTAGGTTAGGTTAGGTTAGGTTAGGTTAGGTTAGGTTAGGTTAGGTTAGGTTAGGTTAGGTTAGGTTAGGTTAGGTTAGGTTAGGTTAGGTTAGGTTAGGTTAGGTTAGGTTAGGTTTTTTTTTTTTTTTTTTTTTTAGATATATATTTGGAAGAAAAAGGGTAACGCGTAGGATACGTCTGCGCCTTTTCCGGTTGAAAGTGGATTGTGAGATAGGATAGAAGTGGGATGAGATTTTATAAGGAGATGTTTTTAAAAGGGAGAATACAATAAACATAATAATATATATACACAGTAATTTCACATTTTCCTGTGATGCACAAAATAGCAGGAGTGCACTTGCTAAGTTGTGCCCCAAAGGTAAATATTCGAATTGATACATTTGATTTAGCATTGTAATTTAGTAGTACAAATTAGCATTTTTTTTTTTTTTTGTTTATTCTTTTTTAGTTTTTTTTTTTTTTTTTTTTTTTTTTTTTAGTTTTTTTTTTATTTTATTTTTTTTAGTTTTGTTAATAATAAGTTTGTAAAATATAAACATTAAAAGCTTAAATCTAATTAATTTAAGACTATAACAGAGTAACTTTAATTTAGAGCAAATACGAGAAAACATAGCGAAAACTTTTTAACTATTAAAATGTTTTAATTCTTTGACAATGTAGAAGATATGGTTGTGGAAATTGTCAATGGTGCTCGATCGTTTTAACACTATTTTAAGGTCGTAGGGATCACTGACATTTTGCGGAGCCACCGAGAGGTAGTCCGCTCTAGTTGATGCGAATCGGGGGCAGTCGCGCACAAGATGGCGCATCGACTGCGGTGTGACGCCGTCGCAGGGGCATTTATCGTCCTGGGTGATTTTAAATCTACAGAGGTACTCTTTATGAAATCCGTGGTTGGAAAGGAATTGGGTAATTGCGAAATTAGGCCTGACTGCGTTAAGGTAGGATTGTAGGTCGCTATAGGTAGGGAGGAGAGTTTTTATGTAGGTTGAATTGTTATACAATTCGGCAGATGACAGGGAGGATAGGTTATGGTTACGGAGTTTAATGTGACTGGTAGGGATGGATACGTAGTCTGGGGTGCGATGGAGTAAGGCAGCCGATTTGGCTGCCAAGTCCGCCATCTCATTGCCGGCGATGCCGACATGAGCTTTAATCCAGGCGAACTCGACAGCCAAGCCAGCCGCACGGGCATCGTGGATAAGGTGGTGGATAACGGTAGCAAAATGGTTGGAGCTGTTGGGATTGGAAAGTTCAGTCAGGCCTGATTTGGAATCGGAGAAGATGATGGATTGGGGAATTTTGTTGCTCAGGATCCAGCGGCAGGAGTCTTCGATGGCAAACAGCTCCGCCTGGAATACTGAACAACAATCGTGGAGCTTTAGTTTTTTGGTTATGGGAGAACGGTTGGGATGGATGATGACAACAGCAGCACCGACCTTGCCGTCATGCTTACTGCCATCAGTATATATTTGGACGGCCGTATCGGAGGTGATGGCGCCGATGTCCTCCTGAGAAAGGACGCTGGAGAATTCTATGCCGATACGGTTGGAAGGATGAAGGAGCTGTGAAGGACGTGAGAGGGTTTCGATAGGAGTGTCAGCAGGGAGGAACCTAGAAGTACCTCTGAGTTTAGTCAGTTCGTTGTCTGCAAGTTCTTTTATTTTGGCAGGAAGCGGAGTCAGTCTCGCCAGTGAAATTGCTGTTGGGGTGTTTAGAGTGCGGAAGCCTTGTATGATCTTTAGAGCAAAGAGCCTTTCCAGGGACAAGAATTTCTTCCTAATATATTCAAATTCCAGGGCGCCGGACCATATGCTGCCAGCGTAGCAAATGATTGGCTGGATGACATGTTCGTATATCACCCGGACGTTTTCAGGGTGGACGCCCCAGGTAGGCCTAATGAATAGTGTCAATTTATTAAGTAGACTCTTTGCTTTATCTATAACATATGTGCAGTGTTTAATGAATTTGAGTTTTCGGTCAATAATGACTCCAAGGTATTTGACTTCGTTGACGAAGGTGAGGTTTTGACCATTGATATTGATGCGGCAGCGGGTAGATCTATTAGTGAAGCCCATTACTTGGGTCTTATCCGGTCCAAAAGTAAGTTTAACTGATGTGCCCCACTCAATGACACGCGACAGCGCGGTGTTGGTGATGTTCTCCAACTCGTCGACTGTACGGGCATGTGAAATGAGGAGGACGTCATCCGCGTATGCCTGAATGTGACAGCCACCAGGAAGCTCCATCGCCAGCAGCTCATCGAGTATGATATTCCACAAAGATGGACCACATACAGAGCCTTGTATGCAGCCCATCGTCATGGATTTCCTGACTTGGCAGTCGGCAAAACCCATTTCGACCTCACGATCCTCCGTGTAGTTGAGTAGAATGTCATAGATGTTACGTGGGCAGTTGATTTTTCTTAGGCGAGCAAAGATGGCAGGCCACCAGGCATGGTCGAACGCAGCCCTGATATCAAGGGAGGCGGCGATCACCAGCTCTCTATTAGCGATCGCGCGCCTTACCACATCGAGGGCGTTGTGAACAGCCTGATGGGTGGATGTGCGTAGTTTGAACCCATATTGATGGGGGGATGAGGAATCTGTTGTATCTAAATAGTATGTCAGTCTGTTGGTGATTAATTTTTCTAGAAGTTTGCCAAAAACATTTATGAGCCCAATCGGTCTGTATGAGGAGGGTGAGTAATAGTCAGCTCTGCCAGGTTTCGGAATTATTTTTGTGGAGGCCACTTTCCAAGGCCTGGGGAAGTAGTTGAGAGCGAGGCATCTATTTAAGAGATCGGTGATGATTTTCGGAAATTTTGTGACAAATTGCAGGCAAATGTCGGCAGTCAAGTGATCAATTCCAGGTGCTCTTTTATGGTTCATTGCTTTGATGGATTCTAATATTTCAGTAAACGTAAATGGAGGATCTGAGGGAGTATCAATGGGTTGGTACATAAGGGATCTGGTATGTCGTTGTCCGTCAGTCTGGTCAGGGGAGTCGTCAGGGTAGAATCGGTAAAGGAGTGCACGAGCGGTATCCTGGGAGTTGGTGGTAAAGGTCCCGTCGTCAAGTTTGAGGGTGGAAGGGGGTTGCCGCAGAGGAGGAGTCTTTATGATGCGATTTGTGACAGAATACACATCTTCCTTCTTTTGCTTGTTGCAGAAATCACGAAAGTGCGCGGTGGAAGCTGCACAAATCGCATCACTGTACTCCTTACGAACTCTGGCGTTCTCGGCGATCAGAGCCTCCATAGGGCGGTTCCGTCGTCGGTTGTTAGTCAGTCGGTGATGTATGGCGAGAACCCTGTGTTTAATTACCTCCAATTCGTCAGTCCACCAGGGAGCACGATGGCAGTATGCCGATTTGCGTGGTAAAAGCTTGTCACACGCACGTGTGATACTTGTGGTCATCTGATCAATGTAGGCGTCTATTTCCAGGGTGGAAAAAGTGGTAATGGGGGCGGTGACGTTAAGGTTGCTGCTCACCTCCTGGGCAAATCTGTCCGACACGAGGTCCCACCTAGTGTCAGCGGTATTATACCTGTATGTGGACGACTTCAGGTTTTTTGTAGGAGGGGAACTGCCAAGGGAGAGTTCGAATGTAATTGCGTTATGTTCTGTAGAGGGGCAGACAGCGGAGTCAACTGTCCAGTTGGTGATTCTTGCCTGTTCGGTGTCATTGATCAAGGTGATGTCAATGATGGATGTGCGAATATTACTGTGTGTTGTTGTTACAAATGTGGGCATGTTGCCCACATTGCAAATATGTAGGTTATGGTGAAGTATAAAGTCGAAGATCCGGTTCCCCCGCCTGTTGCAAGATGAAGAGCCCCACATGGTGTGCCAACCATTGAAGTCACCGCACACCAGGTGTACCGAGCCGGACGTCCTTTCCAGGAACGTGGCCAGCTTAAGGAGGGTTTGATTATTATCGTTGCGAGGTTCAATGTATATCGAGATGAGGTATATGTCTCTTGTGCCTCTTGAATTTATCTTTACAATTGTCATATTGGAGTCGGAAAATTCCGAGCACCCAATAGTACTGCCCAGGTTTTCCTTCACCAATATTGTTGTTTTGGAGATGGCGGTCGGCTGAGGAAATTGGTAGATTAGGTATCCCGGGAACGCGCCCATTAGTCGTCCCGTCCCAGTGTATGGTTCGGAAAGAAACACAAAGTCAGGATTGCTGTTCTTTGCATGTACCTTTAGTTCATGCGTGGCATTTCTGCCACGTCCAAGATTAATCTGTGTGCATTTGTATGTGAGATGAGAGGTGTTTGTATGTGTGTTTGTTGCGTGAGTATTGTGTGTTCTATTTGCTTGACTAGTATCCATAATCGATACGTAGTTTTAACCTTTCGAAGACTTGGACTAATCGAGGGCAGGATGCTGATGTGGCACTATGTTTTGAATCGACTGAACGGTTGTGTTTCTTTCCGAATTGCACACAGTTGTAACATTCTGTGGCGTTTGTGTCCCTTTTCACGGGACAGTCCTTGAAGACATGGGTGAGGGACGAGCAGTGGGAGCAAGCTGTCTTATCTGCTGTGCAGTTCCTCCGCGTGTGGCCAAACTGCAGACATGTGTAACACTGTAGGAGGGGAACGTACTCTTCTACGTGGATCCTCTGGTGGTCCACGTTCACCTTTCCGAGTCCGATTATGGTCCTCCATAGGGGAGGGGAGACTAAAAATACGGCATTGTAAAGTGCGTCATTCCGATTCCCCCTTTTGAATCGGAAGACGATGTCGGAGAGAGAGTAAGTGGTGAGGTTATTTTGGTTTAAGATGATTTTGGGGAGGTCCTCACAAGGAACCTCCAAGGGGATACCTTTTAAGACCAGCATCGGCTTCAACTTCTTGGATTTTTCGGCGGTAATATTGTCTGCTTCGTCAATTTTCTTGAGCGCGATTTCTCTCTGGGCTTCACTATCGAACTCGACCCTCAGCTTGTTGTTCGACACGAATTTAATTTCCGAGGGAGAAAAATTCGTGTCCTGAAAAGTTACCCCCGAGCGGAAGAGTTTTAGGGTGTCATGTGGGGTTATTACGTCTTTCTTCGATGAGACTATAATAGCAGGCTTGGAAATTGGGATTTTGGGAGGGGTAGGGGTTTGGGCTTTGGCAATTGCGGCATACGAGGGGCGAAGGGATTGAGAGGGAGGGGAGGGGGTGAAGGTCTTTTTAAGTGTGGCCATCTCAGCTTTAAAGACCTTGGTGACTTCTGAGGCGATGATGTTTTTGAGGTTTTCCTGAATGGTGGGGTCGGTGAGTTGAGGTGTAGCGGGAGAGACCTTAAATGCTGCTATTTCGTCAAATATGCGGAGAATAGACGCTTTGTTTTCCTTTTTAAGGCTCCTCCCCTCGGAAATGAGCCTACGACAGTCATTCAGTTTTTCTAGCACAAACGATTGGAATGGATCAATGGTGGTGGAAGCGTCAGTGTCTGGGGTAGAGTGAGGGAGGTGAGCGTCACCGGTTAGTCCTGGTGTATCATAGTCATTAAGCCCCTCCTCACCAGATAGAACTAGGGAGTCGGAGCGGGAGCGAATGGTTACGGGCTGGGTGGGTGCAATTGGGGGGGAGGGGGCCCTTGTACCCGGGGGGTTAGGGCTAGCGGAAGGCGCCTTAGTTGGTGTACGAATCATTATAAGTGTACAGTTACTTAAGTTTTAGTGCCTAAGAGGCCAAAAGTATGCAAAGTGATGAGCGAGTGCAGTGTTATTCAATAATTTATTATAAGGAGTTGATGTAGATTCGATTTCTGAAATAATATAATATTTGATATTTTTTGGTATTCTCCCGAGTTCACCTGGCCAAGCGCTACCGGGTGGGTGGGCGGGCAATTTTTTTGAAAATTCCAGCAGATAACCCCCACTTGTGGGGTACCAGCGGAAGCGGGACGCCGAGGGCTATATAACTGTATACTAATCGGGGGTAGGCAGGGAACAAAATCTAAAAGTTATGGAATAAAAACTGTGTTTTTGTGTAATTTATTAAAGAAAATGCTAATTATTTTTGTTTGTTGCAGGTCGCGGTCACCGGGGCGAGTGCCGGGAGCGGTTCCAGACTATTATATATCTGTTTAAATCAAAATTTGGTCAAAAATCGGATACTAAAAATTTTAGCTGTCAACGTGCCATGTTAAGTTAAAAATAAAAATGCGAAATGTAGGGAAATGAAATTTTCCGGTCTCCAGGGACGTGGAAGTGTGCCCGAGACACAGATAAATGTGATTTGTGGATGTGGAAATCGAAAACCGCACCCAAATAGGGCTTTTAGTTCAGAAATTATTCGCGTTTATACAAATTGTTGGAGGTCTAAGGTAACCTCGGTTTCCGTTAAATACTGTTTTTGGCAAAAAATTTGAAAATTCCAGCAGATAACCCCCACTTGTGGGGTACCAGCGGAAGCGGGACGCCGAGGGCTATATAACTGTATACTAATCGGGGGTAGGCAGGGAACAAAATCTAAAAGTTATGGAATAAAAACTGTGTTTTTGTGTAATTTATTAAAGAAAATGCTAATTATTTTTGTTTGTTGCAGGTCGCGGTCACCGGGGCGAGTGCCGGGAGCGGTTCCAGACTATTATATATCTGTTTAAATCAAAATTTGGTCAAAAATCGGATACTAAAAATTTTAGCTGTCAACGTGCCATGTTAAGTTAAAAATAAAAATGCGAAATGTAGGGAAATGAAATTTTCCGGTCTCCAGGGACGTGGAAGTGTGCCCGAGACACAGATAAATGTGATTTGTGGATGTGGAAATCGAAAACCGCACCCAAATAGGGCTTTTAGTTCAGAAATTATTCGCGTTTATACAAATTGTTGGAGGTCTAAGGTAACCTCGGTTTCCGTTAAATACTGTTTTTGGCAAAAAATTTGAAAATTCCAGCAGATAACCCCCACTTGTGGGGTACCAGCGGAAGCGGGACGCCGAGGGCTATATAACTGTATACTAATCGGGGGTAGGCAGGGAACAAAATCTAAAAGTTATGGAATAAAAACTGTGTTTTTGTGTAATTTATTAAAGAAAATGCTAATTATTTTTGTTTGTTGCAGGTCGCGGTCACCGGGGCGAGTGCCGGGAGCGGTTCCAGACTATTATATATCTGTTTAAATCAAAATTTGGTCAAAAATCGGATACTAAAAATTTTAGCTGTCAACGTGCCATGTTAAGTTAAAAATAAAAATGCGAAATGTAGGGAAATGAAATTTTCCGGTCTCCAGGGACGTGGAAGTGTGCCCGAGACACAGATAAATGTGATTTGTGGATGTGGAAATCGAAAACCGCACCCAAATAGGGCTTTTAGTTCAGAAATTATTCGGTTAGGTTAGGTTAGGTTAGGTTAGGTTAGGTTAGGTTAGGTTAGGTTAGGTTAGGTTAGGTTAGGTTAGGTTAGGTTAGGTTAGGTTAGGTTAGGTTAGGTTAGGTTAGGTTAGGTTAGGTTAGGTTAGGTTAGGTTAGGTTAGGTTAGGTTAGGTTAGGTTAGGTTAGGTTAGGTTAGGTTAGGTTAGGTTAGGTTAGGTTAGGTTAGGTTAGGTTAGGTTAGGTTAGGTTAGGTTAGGTTAGGTTAGGTTAGGTTAGGTTAGGTTAGGTTAGGTTAGGTTAGGTTAGGTTAGGTTAGGTTAGGTTAGGTTAGGTTAGGTTAGGTTAGGTTAGGTTAGGTTAGGTTAGGTTAGGTTAGGTTAGGTTAGGTTAGGTTAGGTTAGGTTAGGTTAGGTTAGGTTAGGTTAGGTTAGGTTAGGTTAGGTTAGGTTAGGTTAGTCCTCGCGACACTCCATCTGTGGCGCGAGGAGGAGCGGACGCGAGGTGCGGGGCCGGTGCAGCGGCAGTTATCGCTGCGCCGGCAGGAGCTCCAACGGGTCCTAGTGGCGGAATGGCGGGACAGGCTTTCGCGCCCTACCGCCGGCCTCGTCACCATCGAGGCGGTCCGGCCAGTGCTCGAGCGCTGGCTCGGGAGGAGGCACGGCTCCCTTACGTTTCGGGCGACGCAGGTGCTCTCGGGGCACGGCTGCTTCGGGAAGTACCTGTGTCGCATAGGGAGGGAGCCGGACGCCCGGTGCCATCACTGCGTCCATTGTCGGGAGGACACGGCGCTGCACACGCTCGTAGAGTGTGCGGCATGGGAGGAGCCGCGCCGTGCCCTCGTCGCTGAGGTGGGAGACGACCTGTCGCTGCCGGCCGTCGTTCGATCTATGGTCGGCAGCGCGGCGTCTTGGGATGCAGTGATCGCCTTCTGCGAAACAGTCATCTCGCAGAAGGAAGCTGCGGAACGGGAGAGGGAGTGTGTCAGCACTAACCCGATCCGCAGCCGGCGCGCCGGGCGTCGGAGGAGGGCCGACAATGCCCTCTTCCGGCCTCCATAAATGGGTCCGGGGGTGGCGGACGCGGGGACGCCGCCACGCCCCCCTTATAGGACCCGAGGCGGTGGCGCGTAGTGTTCCACGCGCGCCCCTCTAAGGCGATGGGGGGGAGTCCAACGCCTCACTCTCCCCCTACACAATCAGACGGGACCCGCTGCGGCGGGCCGGCACCAGTCGGGGGCCGCGGACGAATTCTCTGTTTCCCGTAGCCCCCGACGCAAACGTGCAGGAAGGAACACCGTGTGGTTTTTAGTCGGTAGGTCACCCACTCTGGGTGGAGTCCGACACGCCCCGCCGCCTCCCCGGGCGGCGGAAGTCCATGAGGATTTTCCACACGCACAAAAAAAAAAAAAAAAAGGTTAGGTTAGGTTAGGTTAGGTTAGGTTAGGTTAGGTTAGGTTAGGTTAGGTTAGGTTAGGTTAGGTTAGGTTAGGTTAGGTTAGGTTAGGTTAGGTTAGGTTAGGTTAGGTTAGGTTAGGTTAGGTTAGGTTAGGTTAGGTTAGGTTAGGTTAGGTTAGGTTAGGTTAGGTTAGGTTTTTTTTTTTTTTTAAGTATGATATATGGAAAAGAAAAGGGTAACGCTAAGAATACGTCTGCGCCTTTTCTATGTGAAAGAAGATCAAAAAGGGTTTGAGAGAGAGTTGGTGAGAAATGTGTGGGAGTGGGCAGGAAAGATGGAAATATATACATATAAATAATAAATAAAACACTATGACCCCCTTTATTGCACAAAGCAGCAAGTGGTAAGCCTGCTAAATTGTGCCGTAGAGGGGGGCACTTGTAGAGAAGTGGGAGAGAAATAACAGAGACGTAAAAAGTATATATTTATGTTTTTGGGTTTTTTTGGTTTTTTGTATTTTTTGGTTTTTGGTTTTTGCATACAATAAAAAAGCTTAAAGTAAGAATACAAAGTCTTAACACTAATAAACTTAATTCTAGACATACAGGATCATAGAAAGAGTATTTACAAAGTAAAAGGTGGAGAAATTGAATACAGATTGTGATAGGTTGTGAGGTATGTGTTACAATGATCCTGTAGTAGGTGGCTTACATCTAGAATATTATATACAAAAATTGGGTGTGGTGTTAATGATGTGTGTGTTAAAAGCGTGTGTGAGAGTAAATGGTGTGAGTGCGCTTGGTGACGCCGGGAGTGAAGTCGATGGAAGGAGCGAAGGGAAAAAGGTCAGATATGAGATATTTTATAAGGAATGCTAACTATTGAAATGTTTAAGTTCCCTTACGATTGTGTGGATATGACTGTGGAAACTGTCAACAGTGCCAGAGCGTTCCAACACAATCTTCATGTCAAAGGGGTCGCTGACATTGAGAGGGGCAATGGCTAGATAATCAGCTCTGGAGGAAGCAAACCTCGGACATTCGCGCACAAGGTGACGCATCGACTGAACAGTCACGCCGTCACAAGGGCACTTATCGTCCAGAGCGATCTTAAACCTGTAAAGGTACTCTTTATGGTATCCATGATTAGAGAGGTATTGTGTGACCGCAAAGTTTGGCCTGACTTCTTTGAGGTAAGATTTTAGGTCGTCATAGGTCGGGATAATAGTTTTGATGTAGGTCGAATTGTTGTACAATTCGGCCGAAGACTGTGAAGATAGGTCACGATTGCGAAGTTTTATGTGGCTAGTGGGGATGTGAAAGTAGTCAGGTGTACGGTGAAGTAGAGCAGCCGATTTGGCTACCGAATCCGCAGTCTCATTGCCGGCGATGCCAATATGAGACTTAATCCAGGCGAACTCGACAGTCAGACCAGCCAAAGTGGCCTCATGAACGAGGCGGTGAATAGAGGTGACGAAATGGTTACAGCTATTAGGATTGGAAATTTCGGTCAGGCCTGATTTGCAGTCAGACAGAATTACTGAGTGTGGGACTTTGTTGTCAAGTATCCAGCGGCAGGAGTATTCAATAGCGAATAACTCCGCCTGAAACACCGAACAACAGTCGTGAAGTTTGAGCTTTTTAGTGGAAGTGTGTTTATTAGAATCAATTATGTAGACAGCGGCGCCCACCTTGCCATCGTGCTTGCTGCCGTCAGTGTAAATTTGGGCGGCAGAGTCGGGAACGATGGTGTCGATGTCTTCTTGGGAAAGAATGCTAGAAAATTGGATCCCAACACGGTCGGATGGGTGAAGAAGTTTAGAGGGGTGTGTTAAAGCTTCAATAGGGGTGTCAGAGGGGAGGAAACCAGAGGTCCCCATGAATTTGGTGAGCTCGTTGTCAGCGAGTTCCCTTATTTTGGCGGGTAGAGGGGTGAGTCTCGCAAGAGAGATTGCAGTAGGGGTGTTTAGGGTTCGGAAGCCTTGGATGATTTTAATTGCGAAGAGTCTTTGTAAAGACAAGAATTTTTTGCTGACGTACTCGTATTCGAGAGCGTCAGACCAAATGCTACCTGCGTAGCAGATTATGGGTTGTATTACTTGTTCATATATAATACGAACATTTTCTGGGTGGACGCCCCAAGTGGGCCTAATAAATAGCGTTAGCCTGTTGAGTAGTTTTTTGGCCTTGTCTATTACATAATCACAATGTTTGATGAATCTGAGTTTTCTGTCTATGATCACACCGAGGTATTTGATCTCATTGACGAAGGGGAGGATACGGCCGTCGATGGTGATACTACACCGGGTGGACTTGTTAGTGAAACCCATAATTTGGGTTTTGTCCGGCCCAAAGGTGAGTTTGACCGATGCACCCCAGTCAATAACCCGCGACAATGCCACATTAGTGACGTCCTCAAGTTCGCCCACTGTAACAGCGTGACAAATGAGGAGGACGTCGTCGGCATACGCCTGAATGTGGCATCCCCTGGGGAGATCCGCTGACAAAAGTTCGTCCAGAATGATGTTCCACAGCGATGGGCCACATACGGATCCCTGTATGCAGCCCATCGTCATGGACTTACTCACCTGGCAGTCAGCAAAGGATATTTCAACCCTACGGTCTTCAACATAGCTGAGAAGGGTGTTATAGATATTTAGAGGACAATTGGTCTTCCGAAGACGTGCAAATATTGCAGGCCACCAGGCGTGGTCGAAGGCTGCCCTGATATCGAGAGAAGCGGCAATCACCAGCTCTTTGCTAGCAATTGCCTGCCTCACAACATCGAGGGCGCCGTGAATGGCCTGGTGGGTGGAGGTGCGGAGTTTAAATCCGTATTGATGGGGAGATGAAGAACAGGTTGTGTCAAGGTGGTAGGTTAATCTGTTGGTGAGTAGTTTTTCAAACAGTTTTCCGAATACATTAATGAGTCCTATGGGTCTAAATGAGGAGGGCGACGAGTAGTCAGCTCGGCCCTGTTTGGGGATAATTTTAGCTGTTGCAACTTTCCAGGCAATCGGAAAGTAATTGAGTGTAAGGCATCTGTTGAGGATATCAGTGATAATATGAGGAAACAATGTCACAAATTGCAAGCATATATCGGCAGTAAGATGGTCAGTGCCGGGGGCTCTTTTGTGATTCATGCATTTAATGCATTCGGAAATCTCAGTGAAAGTGAAGGGAGGGTCCAAAGGAGTATCAAGGGGTTGGTGCATAAGAAGTCTGGTGTGTTTTTGTCCGTCGGTGTGGTCAGGGGAGTCGTCAGGGTAAAATTTGTTGAGGAGGGCCAGGGCAGTGTCACTGGAGTTAGTGGTGAAGGATCCGTCATCTAGCTTCAAGGTGGAAGGGGGCTGCCGTAGTGGGGGAGTCTTAATTATGCGATTCGTGACCGAATACACATCCTCTTTTTTCTGCTTGTTGCAGAACTCGCGGAAGTGTTCGGTGGATGCGGCACGAATCGCATCGTTGTACTCCCCACGAACTCTGAGGTTCTCGGCGACTAGATCCTCCATAGGGCGGTGGCGCCTGCGGCTATTCACCATGCGATGGTGTATAGCGAGAACCCTATGCTTAATAGCCTCGAGTTCATCGCTCCACCAAGGGGCACGGTGCTGGTAAGGAGATTTGCGAGGTAAAAGTTTGTCGCAAGCTCGCTGAATGCTCAAAGTCATTTGGTTGATGTATGACTCGATTTCAGAGGGGGAGAAGGTGGTGATAGGGGCAGTGACATTGAGACTGCTGCTCACCTCCTGGGAGAACCGATCCGACAAAAGGTCCCACCTGGTGTCGGTAGTATTGTACCGGTACGTGGACGATTTAAGGTTCTTCGTAGGGGGGGAATTGCCAAGAGAAAGTTCAAAAGTGATGGCATGGTGTTCAGTGGACGGGCAGATGGCAGAGTCCACTGACCAGTTGGAAACGCGTACTTGTTCGGTGTTATCTATGAGTGTGATGTCGATGATGGAGGTGCGGATGTTATTATGTGTGGTTGTAACAAATGTGGGCGTATTGCCCACATTACAAATGTGTAGGTTATGGTGTAGTATCATGTCCAAGACGCGATTCCCCCGCCTATTGTTAAATGGGGAGCCCCACATAGTGTGCCACCCATTAAAATCGCCACACACCAAGTGTACCGAGCCGGAAGTCCTCTCCAAGAAGGTGGCCAGTTTGAGGAGTGTACCGTTGCTGTCGTTTCGAGGTTCGATGTATACTGAGACCAGATATACAGTGCGATTACCTCTGGAGTTAATTTTTACGATTGTGAGATTGGAGTCAGAGAATTCCGAGCACCCTAAAGTGCTGCCCAGATTTTCTCTGACCAGAATGGAGGTTTTAGAGGTGGAGGCAGCCTGGGGGAATTGATATACAAGATATCCAGGGAAGATTCCCATCTGCCGCCCCGCACCGGTATAAGGCTCTGAAAGAAATACAAAGTCGGGTGTAGAGTTGTTTGTGTGTGTTTTAAGTTCGTGTGTGGCATTTCTGCCACGCCCAAGATTTATTTGCAGACATTTATATGTGTGTAGAGTAGTGTTTGAATATGTTGTGCGTGTATGGTGTGTCATGTTTGTGCGATTATGATCCATAATCAATCCTCAGTTTAAGTTTGTCGAGGGCTTGGATATATCTTGGGCAAGTTGAAGATGTGGCGCTATGTTTTGAGTTGCATGGACGGTTGTATTTCTTACCGAACATTACGCAGTTATAACAGTCGGTAGCCTTGGTGTCTTTTTTGACTGGACAGTCCTTGTACACGTGGGTGAGGGAGGCGCAGTGGGAGCAGATGGTCTTATCAGCCGTGCAGTTCTTGCGAGTGTGCCCGAACTGCAGGCATGTGTAACAGTGAAGGAGTGGGGCGTATTCCTCAACATGGACCCGCTGGTGGTCCACATTTACCTTGCCCAATTTGATAATAGACCTCCATAGAGGAGGTGAGACCACAAAGACGGCGTTGTATAGTTGGTCGTTCCGATTTCCCCTTTTAAATCGGAAGACGAAGTCAGAGGCTGCGTGAGTGGATAGATTGTTCTGTTTGAGAATGATACTGGAGAGGTCCTCACAGGGGACCTCAATGGGAATGCCCTTAACGACTAACATGGGTTTTAGTTTTTTAGACTTCTCGGCAGAGATGTCAGCTGCCTTGTCTATTTTTTTGAGAGTGATGTCTCTTTGGGCCTCGTTGTCAAACTCGACCCTGAGTTTATTGTTGGATACAAACTTGATCTCCGATGGTGAGAAATTAGTATCTCGGAAGGTAACTCCCGAGGTTAGGTTAGGTTAGGTTAGGTTAGGTTAGGTTAGGTTAGGTTAGGTTAGGTTAGGTTAGGTTAGGTTAGGTTAGGTTAGGTTAGGTTAGGTTAGGTTAGGTTAGGTTAGGTTAGGTTAGGTTAGGTTAGGTTAGGTTAGGTTAGGTTAGGTTAGGTTAGGTTAGGTTAGGTTAGGTTAGGTTAGGTTAGGTTAGGTTAGGTTAGGTTAGGTTAGGTTAGGTTAGGTTAGGTTAGGTTAGGTTAGGTTAGGTTAGGTTAGGTTAGGTTAGGTTAGGTTAGGTTAGGTTAGGTTAGGTTAGGTTAGGTTAGGTTAGGTTAGGTTAGGTTAGGTTAGGTTAGGTTAGGTTAG
>OX366534.1:12500-17500 GCA_947256265.1 Acronicta leporina | reverse complement strand
AAGGACCAATATACTATGTACAGAGGGTTGCCCCTAAGTGTAATTGTATAAGAAAAGATTGTGTACAAAAGAAAGTGAAAGAAGTACAGGGTGTGAAATTGTGAATAGTAGAATATTTACAGTGGTCCTTTACATGGAACTTAAATCTAGACACAGTTATGTACAGATAGAAACATTGATGTAGAGTGTGAAGTAGTGAGGTGAGTGTGTGAGAGCAAGAAATTGAGTGCGCTATGGCAGCGCCGAGGACAGAAACGCAGCAAGGCGTGGAAGTGAATACGGGTGAGAGGGGGAGGTTAGGAAACATCAGCGGGGGGTCCCCATCTGCCGCCCCACACAAACGCAAGGCACGAGTAAGAATACAAATCGGGATTGTATAGTATAAGATTATAGTGTGATGTGTGGCAAAAGCCACGCCCAAGATTTATTATTGTGTGTGTAAGGAATATGAGAATGGTTAGGTTTTTATGTGAATTGTGTAAGTGTTTGTATAACTATGGTCCATAGTCAATCCTTAGTTTGAGTTTATTAAGGGCATGAACCAATCTAGGGCAAGTCGATGAAGTGGCACTGTGTTTAGTGTTACATGGCCGATTGTATTTTTTGACGAACTGCACACAATTGTAGCAGTCCGTTGCCTTATTGTCCCTTTTTACAGGGCAGTCCTTATATACGTGTGTGAGGGACGAGCAGTGCGAGCAGATGGTTTTGTCGGCCGTACAGTTCTTCCGGGTATGGCCGAACTGCAGGCAAGAGTAGCATTGGAGGAGCGGGGAATACTCCTCAACATGGACCCGCTGGTGGTCCAAATTAACCCTCCCAAAACTGAGAAGCTTTCTCCATAAGGGAGGGGACACCACGAAGACAGCGTTATATAAGTCGTCATTTCGGTTGCCCCTTTTGAACCGAAAGACTATGTCGGTGAGTTTGTGTGAGAGTTGGAGACCGTTTTGCTCAAGAATTATGGTTGAGAGTTCCTCAGTGGGAATCTCGTTAGGGATTCCCTTAGCCACCAGCATGGGTTTTAGTTTTTTAGATTTCTCGGCAGACAGATTGGCTGCCTCGAAATTAACTTTATGGAGGGCAATATCCCGTGCACCTTCGCTGTCAAACTCGACCCTAAGCTTGTTGTTAGAGACGAATTTGACATCAGAGGGGCAGAAGTTTGTGTCCCGGAAGGTTACTTCCGAGCGAAAGATTTTGAGAGTCTCCTTAGGGGCGACCACCTCCTTCTTAGAAGAGACGATGATCGCCGGCTTGGAGGTTGGTAAAACTGGGGGGATGGCAGGGCGTGGGGTTTGGCACATGGCTTCGACGGCAGCGGCGTACGACGACGGCCGAGTGGATTGAGTGGTTTGAGAGGGGGCAGGGGCAGAGGGGGTAAGGGTCTTAGTTAAGTTGGCAATCTCAGCCTTCATTGCCTTTGTGACCTCGGAGATGATACTCTCCTTGAGGCTTTCCTGACTCTTGGGGTCAGGAATAGATGGTGGTGGTGCAGCCTGGATGGGAGTGGGAGCAGGAAAGCGAGTATACGCCAAAATCTGCTCAAAGATGAAGAGAATAGAGTTCTTATTCTCTTTTTTAAGGCTTTTGCCCTCTGTAAGTAGTGTCTTGCATTCAGCAATCTTTTCCTTTAAAAAGGTGCGCAAGCATTCATCAAGTGGATTGATGTTTGTGGTGGTGGAATCGGTGTTGGGGGTGGGCGGGCGATGAGCCTCTCTGGCAGATGGCTCGTAAAACATCTCGCCGAGTCCCTCCTCGTCTGACAAAATCAGAGAGTCGAAGCTCCCGGCGAGCTGCCTGCTAGCTGCCTTGTAGGCTGAGAATACCTCAGCAGAGGATTTAGAGCCCCCAGGGGGGGGCTTGTGTGAGGCCATTTTAGGCCTAGATCCCTAAGTGGGGGCCAGAAAAAGGGGTTGGTGCTGTCCTCCTGTGGTAAAAGAGGTGGGGGAATCTGAATCTAAATAATGCTAGACTAGTTCCCAAGATGTATGCTAAAAAAAGTTACAAAAATTGAGAAAAAACAAAAAATGAGGGGGGGGAGGGGGGAATATTATATGTAAATAGGGTGTGTACAGTGTACTTAAACTATTACAGAACTAAAAACTAAAAAATTATTAGAAAAAACGCGAAAAGTGCCTGATGCTTAACGGAATCCGAGGAGTTCGGAGACGGGACAAAGTGGCCCTATAGAGGGAGGATGTCTACTAGCCAAATGTGGTAGGGCCCCTACCAGGGCTGGTAAGGTCAGGGAGATATCAAAATAATAAGTGAAAAATTTGAGGGTAGGGGGACCGGACCAGGTCCAATCAATGTGTTACCCCTACGTTTCTATACTAAACTGAACTCAGAATTACGATAAATTGCTTGGTTCCAGAGATATGAGAGGAACCAAGTTGGAGTAAGGGTGACCTGATAAAATAATTAATTAAACTATTGAAAAGTAAAAACCAGAGGGTGTAACTTGACCAAAACCAAGTTATCCCGGCTTGGGTTTAAAGAAATACAATACCCGACCACAAAAGGTATGGTTAAACTAATAAAAACTAAAAAGGGGAAAATTGAAATTTGGGGGGGGGGGATGTGGAGGTAGACTATGCCCGAGCTGGGTTAGGAATACTATACGATAGTATAGTATTCCTTAGCCGGTGTTAAAAACGCTATATCTGTAGCCGTTCCCGAGATACGGGGGTTTTTAGGGGGCGCGCGAGTCGGCGACGCGTTAGCGACGTGTTTCTCGCTCTGATTTTATGGAACAAAATTATTAAAATTACTCCTCAGAAAAAGCTATATATCTTCGGAACCCTGATGGGTAGGTTTGCGCGGGTGGTACCTACAGATAGCTGAGGGTGTCCCGCACAAAACTAGATACTTCAATCCAACGCGACCCGCTGGGGTAGGCAGGTATTTGCGCGCAAAGTTGACGAAGATTTGATAAAAAATTTGGAAAAAAATTTGAAATAATGTTAATAACTATTGAAATAATGAATTTAAAAATATGGTGAAAATTGGTTATTGAAGGGGAGGATGTCCCCTACCTGGAAATGTAACTAGAAACTACCTCATTCACACCCAGGAGTAGAGACTAGGGAAAGTCTGGAAATTCGGGCAAAAAACTAGTGTCACAGACTTTTGTCAATAACTCCGTATCCCTTAAGAGTAGGTGGTGAAGGTGGGTACCTCCGGATAGCCAAAGGAGTCACCTACACCACTAAATATGGGGAACTAACCCGACGTGCCTGTGGGCCGAAGTTTTTGGTCGGGAAGTTGACGGAGTTAAAAACTCGTGAAAAAATTTTAAATGAAAAGTGCTAGGGGGAAAAATGCTATAACTACGTTAATTTACGTGCTAGAAACAAAATAAAAACTAGTATTTAAATGGGACAGTCTAAGCTATAAAATGAGATATTAATATCTAGCGCGTCTATGATCCTGAAAGTAGGAATGAGGGGCAAAGTGGGAAGTCTGAAAATTCGGACGAAAAATTAGTGTTCCAGACTTTAGCCAGTTACTCCGTATCCCTGATGAGAAGGTGGTGAAGGTGGGTACCTCCGGATAGCCGAAGAAGTCACCTACACCACTAAATATGGGGAACTAACCCGACGTGCCTGTGGGCCGAAGTTTTTGGTCGGGAAGTTGGCGAAGTAAAAGACTTGTGAAAATTTTTTAAAAGAAAAGTGTATGAGGGAAAAATGCTGTAACTACGTTAATTTTAGTGGTAAAAACAAGATAAAAACTGGTATGGAAAGGGGAGGACCTGTACTATATAATAGAACAATAAAATATTGCGCGTCTCTAAACCCGAAAGTACAAATGAGGGGCAAAATGGGACAAGTGAAAAATAGTAGGCACAAATTCGCGTTCAAGGACACGGCGTCTAACTCCGTAACCCGGATGGGTAGGTATATGGGACAAAAAGTACCCTATACTAGAAGGTCTAATCTACAAATTAAGGTGTTCGAAATTTGGGGCACGTGCCTAGGAGCCGAAGTTTCGGTCCTCAAAAATGACGGAGTTTGGCGCCAATGTCAAAAATTACAGATTTACAAAAACTAAGATATCTTAGGAACTAAGTGACATAAAATTACAAACTAAAAAGCACTAGATAGTCCACTAAATTGTCTATTTTACCTTAGAGTCCAAAGGGGGTCTTACCCGATAGCTAAGACCCCAAAAGTGGCATGAAAGTTCAAAGTGTTAAAATGAAAATAGTTTATGGTGGTTTTGGGGTCCAAGACCCTCGAAAACCAAAGCTTGTGATAGAGATTATGGTAGAGGACTACATGGGGAGTAAGAATATGCAAACAGAATTTACCTAACTAACTCCAGAAGGGAGTTAGTACTTTAGGTCTTAACTTTAAAAGGGCTATAACTTGGTCATTTATGAGTGGATGGAAGGCAAACTTTGTGAGTACATAGAGGGGGTTAATACGCTTCTAATGGTGTACAAAAATGCATATGTTACCGCTTTAGTTTTCGAGCGCCGGACGAAAAACACTTTCCGGGCCCTCCCAAAAGTAGGTCTTGCGCGATCCTACTTCAGGGGGATACCGGAGGGTCACTGTCACAACACTATCACGTCCGCGGCACTTTTACACGTCTTTTGACACTAAAACCATGTTTGTAAGTCTTATATAGCCACTTTTATGAATTTTTTCGACACGAGCGCTTGCTACATCGACCGTTCTCGGCGCCAGAACATCGCGGACTGGTTAGGTTAGGTTAGGTTAGGTTAGGTTAGGTTAGGTTAGGTTAGGTTAGGTTAGGTTAGGTTAGGTTAGGTTAGGTTAGGTTAGGTTAGGTTAGGTTAGGTTAGGTTAGGTTAGGTTAGGTTAGGTTAGGTTAGGTTAGGTTTTTTTTTTTTTTTTTTTTTTTTTTTATGTTATATGGAAAAGGAAAGGGTAACGCTAAGTATACGTCTGCGCCTTTCCTATGTGAGAGAAGCTAAGAGAAAAGGGTTTGAGAGAGATTGGGTGAGAATGATGTGAGTGGGTAGGAGT
>OX366533.1:11794792-11802292 GCA_947256265.1 Acronicta leporina | reverse complement strand
ACCTAACCTAACCTAACCTAACCTAACCTAACCTAACCTAACCTAACCTAACCTAACCTAACCTAACCTAACCTAACCTAACCTAACCTAACCTAACCTAACCTAACCTAACCTAACCTAACCTAACCTAACCTAACCTAACCTAACCTAACCTAACCTAACCTAACCTAACCTAACCTAACCTAACCTAACCTAACCTAACCTAACCTAACCTAACCTAACCTAACCTAACCTAACCTAACCTAACCTAACCTAACCTAACCTAACCTAACCTAACCTAACCTAACCTAACCTAACCTAACCTAACCTAACCTAACCTAACCTAACCTAACCTAACCTAACCTAACCTAACCTAACCTAACCTAACCTAACCTAACCTAACCTAACCTAACCTAACCTAACCTAACCTAACCTAACCTAACCTAACCTAACCTAACCTAACCTAACCTAACCTAACCTAACCTAACCTAACCTAACCTAACCTAACCTAACCTAACCTAACCTAACCTAACCTAACCTAACCTAACCTAACCTAACCTAACCTAACCTAACCTAACCTAACCTAACCTAACCTAACCTAACCTAACCTAACCTAACCTAACCTAACCTAACCTAACCTAACCTAACCTAACCTAACCTAACCTAACCTAACCTAACCTAACCTAACCTAACCTAACCTAACCTAACCTAACCTAACCTAACCTAACCTAACCTAACCTAACCTAACCTAACCTAACCTAACCTAACCTAACCTAACCTAACCTAACCTAACCTAACCTAACCTAACCTAACCTAACCTAACCTAACCTAACCTAACCTAACCTAACCTAACCTAACCTAACCTAACCTAACCTAACCTAACCTAACCTAACCTAACCTAACCTAACCTAACCTAACCTAACCTAACCTAACCTAACCTAACCTAACCTAACCTAACCTAACCTAACCTAACCTAACCTAACCTAACCTAACCTAACCTAACCTAACCTAACCTAACCTAACCTAACCTAACCTAACCTAACCTAACCTAACCTAACCTAACCTAACCTAACCTAACCTAACCTAACCTAACCTAACCTAACCTAACCTAACCTAACCTAACCTAACCTAACCTAACCTAACCTAACCTAACCTAACCTAACCTAACCTAACCTAACCTAACCTAACCTAACCTAACCTAACCTAACCTAACCTAACCTAACCTAACCTAACCTAACCTAACCTAACCTAACCTAACCTAACCTAACCTAACCTAACCTAACCTAACCTAACCTAACCTAACCTAACCTAACCTAACCTAACCTAACCTAACCTAACCTAACCTAACCTAACCTAACCTAACCTAACCTAACCTAACCTAACCTAACCTAACCTAACCTAACCTAACCTAACCTAACCTAACCTAACCTAACCTAACCTAACCTAACCTAACCTAACCTAACCTAACCGCGAATAATTTCTGAACTAAAAGCCCTATTTGGGTGCGGTTTTCGATTTCCACATCCACAAATCACATTTATCTGTGTCTCGGGCACACTTCCACGTCCCTGGAGACCGGAAAATTTCATTTTCCTACAATTCGCATTTTTATTTTTAACTTAACATAGTACGTTGACAGCTAAAATTTTTAGTATCCGATTTTTGACCAAATTTTGATTTAAACAGATATATAATAGTCTGGAACCGCTCCCGGCACTCGTCCCGGTGACCGCGACCTGCAACAAACAAAAATAATTAGCATTTTCTTTAATAAATTACACAAAAACACAGTTTTTATTCCATAACTTTTAGATTTTGTTCCCTGCCTACCCCCGATTAGTATACAGTTATATAGCCCTCGGCGTCCCGCTTCCGCTGGTACCCCACAAGTGGGGGTTATCTGCTGGAATTTTCAAAATTTTTGCCAAAAACAGTATTTAACGGAAACCGAGGTTACCTTAGACCTCCAACAATTTGTATAAACGCGAATAATTTCTGAACTAAAAGCCCTATTTGGGTGCGGTTTTCGATTTCCACATCCACAAATCACATTTATCTGTGTCTCGGGCACACTTCCACGTCCCTGGAGACCGGAAAATTTCATTTTCCTACAATTCGCATTTTTATTTTTAACTTAACATAGTACGTTGACAGCTAAAATTTTTAGTATCCGATTTTTGACCAAATTTTGATTTAAACAGATATATAATAGTCTGGAACCGCTCCCGGCACTCGTCCCGGTGACCGCGACCTGCAACAAACAAAAATAATTAGCATTTTCTTTAATAAATTACACAAAAACACAGTTTTTATTCCATAACTTTTAGATTTTGTTCCCTGCCTACCCCCGATTAGTATACAGTTATATAGCCCTCGGCGTCCCGCTTCCGCTGGTACCCCACAAGTGGGGGTTATCTGCTGGAATTTTCAAAAAATTGCCCGCCCACCCACCCGGTAGCGCTTGGCCAGGTGAACTCGGGAGAATACCAAAAAATATCAAATATTATATTATTTCAGAAATCGAATCTACATCAACTCCTTATAATAAACTATTGAATAACACTGCACTCGCTCATCACTTTGCATACTTTTGGCCTCTTAAGCACTAAAACTTAAGTAACTGTACACTTATAATGATTCGTACACCAACTAAGGCGCCTTCCGCTAGCCCTAACCCCCCGGGTACAAGGGCCCCCTCCCCCCCAATTGCACCCACCCAGCCCGTAACCATTCGCTCCCGCTCCGACTCCCTAGTTCTATCTGGTGAGGAGGGGCTTAATGACTATGATACACCAGGACTAACCGGTGACGCTCACCTCCCTCACTCTACCCCAGACACTGATGCTTCCACCACCATTGATCCATTCCAATCGTTTGTGCTAGAAAAACTGAATGACTGTCGTAGGCTCATTTCCGAGGGGAGGAGTCTTAAAAAGGAAAATAAAGCGTCTATTCTCCGCATATTTGACGAAATAGCAGCATTTAAGGTCTCTCCCGCTACACCTCAACTCACCGACCCCACCATTCAGGAAAACCTCAAAAACATCATCGCCTCAGAGGTCACCAAGGTCTTTAAAGCTGAGATGGCCACACTTAAAAAGACCTTCACCCCTTCCCCTCCCTCTCAATCCCTTCGCCCCTCGTATGCCGCAATTGCCAAAGCCCAAACCCCTACCCCTCCCAAAATCCCCATTTCCAAGCCTGCTATTATAGTCTCATCGAAGAAAGACGTAATAACCCCACATGACACCCTAAAACTCTTCCGCTCGGGGGTAACTTTTCGGGACACGAATTTTTCTCCCTCGGAAATTAAATTCGTGTCGAACAATAAGCTGAGGGTCGAGTTCGATAGTGAAGCCCAGCGAGAAATCGCGCTCAAGAAAATCGACGAAGCAGAAAACATAACCGCCGAAAAATCAAGAAAGTTGAAGCCGATGCTCGTCATAAAAGGTGTCCCCTTGGAAGTTACTTGTGACGACCTTCCCAAAATAATCCTGGACCAAAACAACCTGACCACCTACTCTCCCTCCGACATCATATTCCGATTCAAAAGGGGGAATCGGAATGACCAACTTTATAACGCCGTATTTTTAGTATCCCCTCCCCTATGGAGGGCCATAATCGGGCTCGGAAAGGTGAACGTGGACCACCAGAGGATCCACGTAGAAGAGTACGTTCCCCTCCTACAGTGTTACACCTGTCTGCAGTTCGGCCATACGCGCAAGAACTGCACGGCAGAAAAAACAGCTTGCTCCCACTGTGCGTCCCTTACCCACATCTACAAGGACTGTCCTGTGAAAAGGGACACAAATGCCACAGAGTGTTACAACTGTGTCCAATTCGGAAAGAAATACAACCGTTCAGTCGATACAAAACACAGCGCCACATCAGCATCCTGCCCCCGATTAGTCCAAGTCTTCGAAAGATTAAAACTACGTATCGATTATGGATACTAGTCGAGCAAACAGAACACACAATACACACGCAACAAGCACACACACAAACACCACTCACCGCACATTCAAATGCACACAAATTAATCTTGGACGCGGCAGAAATGCCACACACGAACTGAAAGTACATGCAATGAACACAAATCCTGATATTGTATTTCTTTCCGAACCATACACTGGGACGGGACGACTGATGGGTGCTTTCCCGGGATACTTGATATATCAATTTCCTCAGCCGACCGCCATCTCCAAAACGTCAATTTTGATTAGGGAGGGTCTGGGCAGCACCATCGGATGCTCAGAGTTTTCTGACTCCAATCTGACAATAGTTAAGATAAATTCAAGAGGCTCTCGAAACATATACCTGATTTCAATATATATCCAACCTCGCAGTGATGAAAATCAAACACTCCTAAAGCTAGCCGCATTCCTGGAGAAGACGTCAGGCTCGGTGCACCTGGTGTGCGGAGACTTCAACGGTTGGCACACTATGTGGGGCTCCTCAACATGTAACAGGCGGGGGAACCGGGTCTTTGACTTCATACTTCACCACAACCTACACATTTGCAATGTGGGCAATATGCCCACATTTGTAACCACTACCCATAACAACATTCGCACATCTATCATCGATCTTACACTGATAAATAACACTCAACAGGCAAAAATTACCAACTGGACAGTTGATTCCGGTATTTGCCCCTCTACAGATCACAATGCTATTACATTCGAACTCTCCCTTGGTAATTCCCCCCCTACAAAAAACCTGAAGACGTCTACATATAGGTACAATGCCGCTGACACCAGGTGGGACCTCGTGTCGGACACATTTGCCCAGGAGGTGAGCAGCAACCTCCATGTTACCGCCCCCATTACCACTTTTTCCACTCTGGAAATTGATGCCTACATCCACCAGATGACCACGAGCATCACGCGAGCGTGCGACATTCTCTTACCGCGCAAATCTCAGTACTCTCACCGCGCTCCTTGGTGGACTGACGAACTGGAGACAGTTAAACGCAGAGTGCTCGCCATACATCACCGTATGACAAACAACCGACGACGACATCGACCCATAGAGGCTCTGATCGCTGAGAATGCCAGAGTACGTAAGGAGTACAGTGATGCGATTTGTGCAGCTTCCACCGCGCATTTTCGTGATTTCTGCAACAAACAAAAGAAGGAAGATGTGTATTCTGTCACGAATCGCATCATCAAGACTCCTCCACTGCGGCAGCCCCCTTCCACCCTCAAACTTGATGACGGGACCTTTACCACCAACTCCCAGGATACCGCTCATGCACTCCTTTACCGATTCTACCCTGACGACTCCCCTGACCAGACTGACGGACAACGACACACCAGATCCCTTATGTACCAACCCATTAATACTCCCTCAGATCCCCCATTTACGTTCACTGAAATATTAGAATCCATCAAAGCAATGAACCATAAAAGAGCACCTGGAATTGATCACTTGACTGCCGACATTTGCCTGCAATTTGTCACAAAATTTCCGAAAATCATCACCGATCTCTTAAATAGATGCCTCACTCTTAACTACTTCCCAAAGGCTTGGAAAGTAGCTTGCACAAAAATAATCCCAAAACCCGGCAAATCCGACTATTCCTCACCGTCCTCATACAGACCAATTGGACTCATAAACGTTTTCGGCAAACTTCTAGAAAAACTAATCACCAATAGACTGACATACCATTTAGACACAACCAACTCTTCATCCGCCCATCAATATGGGTTCAAACTACGCACCTCTACCCATCAAGCTATCCACAGCGCCCTTGATGTGGTAAGGCGCGCGATTACTGACAAAGAGCTGGTGATCGCCGCCTCCCTGGACATCAGGGCTGCATTCGACCATGCCTGGTGGCCTGCCATCTTTGCCCGCCTAAGGAAAACCAAATGTCCTCGGAATATTTATGGTATCCTCCTAAACTACACGGAGGGTCGTGAGGTTGTAATAAACTTTGCTGACTGTCGGGTCGAGAAAACCATGACGATGGGCTGCATACAAGGTTCTGTGTGTGGTCCATCTTTGTGGAATATTATACTTGATGAGTTGCTGGCGGCGGAGCTTCCTAGGGGCTGCCACATACAAGCTTACGCGGATGATGTCCTCCTCATTTCGCATGCTCGTACAGTGGACGAGCTTGAGAGTATCACCAACACTGCGCTGTCGCGTGTCATTGAGTGGGGTACGTCAGTTAAACTTACCTTCGGACCGGATAAGACCCAAGTAATGGGTTTTACTAATAGATCTACCCGCTGCCGCATCAATATTAATGGCCAAAACCTCACCTTTGTCAACGAAATCAAATATCTCGGAGTAATTATTGACCAAAAACTTAGATTCATTAAACACTGCACATATGTTGTCGATAAAGCAAAGGGTCTACTCAACAAATTAACTTTATTCATTAGGCCGACCTGGGGTGTCCACCCTGAAAATGTCCGGGTGATATACGAACACGTCATCCAGCCAATCATTTGCTACGCTGGTAGCATATGGTATGGCGCCCTCGAATATGAGTACATAAGGAAAAAGTTCTTGTCCCTAGAAAGGCTCTTTGCTTTAAAGATTATACAGGGCTTCCGCACTCTAAACACCCCAACAGCAATTTCACTGGCGAGACTGACTCCGCTTCCTGCCAAAATAAAAGAACTTGCAGACAACGAACTGACTAAACTCAGAGGTACTTCTAGGTTCCTCCCTGCTGACACTCCTATCGAAACCCTCTCACGTCCTTCTCAGCTCCTTCATCCTTCCAACCGTATCGGCATAGAATTCTCCAGTGTCCTTTCTCAGGAGGACATCGGTGCCATCACCTCCGATACGGCCGTCCAAATATATACTGATGGCAGTAAGCATGACGGCAAGGTCGGCGCTGCTGTTGTCATTATCCATCCCAACCGTTCTCCCATAACCAAAAAACTAAAGCTCCACGATTGTTGTTCAGTATTCCAGGCGGAGCTATTCGCCATCGAAGACTCCTGCCGCTGGATCCTGAGCAACAAAATTCCCCAATCCATCATCTTCTCCGATTCCAAATCAGGCCTGACTGAACTTTCCAATCCCAACAGCTCCAACCATTTCGCTACCGTTATCCACCACCTTATCCACGATGCCCGTGCGGCTGGCTTGGCTGTCGAGTTCGCCTGGATTAAAGCTCATGTCGGCATCGCCGGCAATGAGATGGCGGACTTGGCAGCCAAATCGGCTGCCTTACTCCATCGCACCCCAGACTACGTATCCATCCCTACCAGTCACATTAAACTCCGTAACCATAACCTATCCTCCCTGTCTTCTGCCGAATTGTATGACAATTCGACATACATAAAAACACTCCTTCCCACCTATAATGACCTGCAATCCTATCTTGATGCAGTCAGGCCTAATTTCGCAATTACCCAATTCCTTTCCAATCATGGATTCCACAAAGAGTACCTCTGCAGATTCAAAATCACCCAGGACGATAAGTGCCCGTGTGACGGCGTCACACCGCAGTCGATGCGCCATCTTGTGCGCGACTGCCCCCGATTCGCATCAACA